>JAURVB010012963.1:0-34132 GCA_033002965.1 Piper betle | reverse complement strand
AAAATGACTGGCATACTCTCATATGTCTGATAACTCATTCTGTTCTGCTGTATTCATGACGTTATCATCATATATTTGGGTGCCGCATGGCCCTCACTAGCCTTGCATACACGAGACCGGCAGACGGCTCGGTACACGTGTCCTGAAGCTGGCTCAACTCGAAAAATAACGGTCGACCCGACCGGTTCGGAATATAAAACCCTAACTCGAATCGTGGGTTTTACAGCTATAGCCATACCTAGTGAAGTTCATCCTCTCAATGCTATGACATGTGGTTTCTGTGCTAAGCTAAGAACATCTTTTAAGTAGTTAACTACTTGACCTTTGCTTTCACTATAACTACTCACTCAGATGATGGAAGTGCAACATTGATGGATGTAGTATATCGCAATCGGTGGTTGGGCAACACAGATGGCGATAGTGCTATTTGGTCAGTGGTAATGCATCACGGTCTGTGGTTGGGCAACACGAATAGCGGTAGTACTATTCGGTTGGTGGTAATGCATCTCGGTTGGTGGTTGGGCAACTCATATGGTGGTTGTGCATCATAGGCGATAGTTGTGCTACTCAGATGATAGTTGTGTAACTCAAACGGTGGTTGTGCTACTTAAATGGTGGTTATGCTATGCAGGTGTTGAAGCCTAATTCTGATCATGTGTGTTGTGAACCCATTATTGTCTCTGACATGCGTATCTCCATGTGTCCATATCCCCAGAGGTAGCTGCTATCAACTTGGCGTAGGTTATCCAACTATGCGTGTAACACCCCAATCTGGTTCACTTTCAACCTGGAGTGGAATTGTCACAATGGAACAAACTACTCATAAACTGATAAATTTGGTTGACCCAAAAACCTAAACGACTACGATATAACCCCCTTGACATCTTAAGATGGAGTACGCCGCTAATGTGCAAACAATGTATGAATGAGATGCAAACCCTAGCAGGATGCTACGTGAATGTCATGATGATAGTCACACAAAATAAATTAAAATAGCAAACAAAATTCATGCAAAATCTGGAATAAAATGGACAAAATCTCCCCCTAAAAGTGCAATAAGGGGATGACCTGTTAAAATAAGGCACATTATAGTATATATTAAAATAATAGTTTTCACTACAATAAGATTCACAATATCAACACATGTCGCAATTAGGGTCTCGCCCCACCTGCAAATCATGCTCATCACATTTAGTTCATTTTCATCTGAGCATAGCAAATCATTCATGAACATTTAGAACGTTTCCTAAAACATTTTCAGAACATTTCTAAAATAAGTCCAACATTTTTATCAGGGCATACGAGCCTCACAAACACATCCACATATACACAAACATGTATATGTATAAGCATCATTCAAACCACATCACATCTTCCAAAAAGTCAACACGGCACCAGGTATGTGTGTGCAATGCAATTGCTACTCCTTCATCAAGGTCGGCATGTTCCATTCATATTCCTCACCAACATATATAATAAGAAAACGTTAGCAACGATTGTCACTGGTCCGAAAATAACTAATATCAAACTAAAACATGAGAGCTAACTTTCATGGAAAGCAAACAATCATATATCTTCCTTAAAACTCTCATAACTAGCAACTATAGAGGAGCCATTGAGCAGCTGACTCAAGCAGCATCCCGATCTAGCTGGTACTGTGACACTCTCAGCAATACTTTTCTAATCCCACTCTATAGAAATCTTTGTCCTAAGCCCTCTCCGAACCTCCATATTTCTTCTGGCCTTGAGCACATAGGCCGAGTATTCTCAGGCATGCACCTTTAGTACTCTTTGAACCATGAGTTTGGACACACGCTATACTTAACAGTACCCGTAAACCTCCATGTCCTCCGGGTATGATGCACTCATACGTGGAGTTATCAGAATCCCTTAGGAATGGAACAGTCCACTCACAAATCCAGAGCCCACTTTGATTAGCACGTGCACTCACTCGTGGTATGTGTGAGTTGATTCACCTTCTCTTGTCTCACTAAAAACTCGATAAAAAATATTTATAGGGCTGAGACAAAATTTATTATAATAGGCCCAAAGGCAACTTGAGGTGGATTTTATTTTCAAAAACAAACTTGAAGGATCTCATCCTCGGGGGTTATTAATTCTGAAAAATAATCGATTAGATGACCCTGCGATAAATCATCCACCTGACACGTCTGATGATCTAGAAATCAAATCATCGATAGATTGGATCAATAAAACTTGAGAAGAGTGCTCCTAACGGACCTGGTAGAAGCTTCAAGTGTGTCTACAAGCCTACGCTCCAAGCTCCTACTCCATACCTATACATCAAAACTAAATACTACCGCCCACTCATGATGCATATGCACATCCTATAGCATACTCACATCACCCATGCATCAATCAACACACATCAATAATAATCAGCATAAGTTTTCCTACTTTACGTTGCATTAGATCAAAGTACTTATTCAGTCTACCTAATTAATTCCTTAGCATTCGTTTTAATATCACACAATCACACATATTCATATTTTTATTAACATAAAATATCTAACACATAAATCATTCAATCCTAGCAGCCTAGTATGTTGTACAAATAATCATTACTTTCAAATAATTAAATTAAAATAAATTATACCTCGTGCATTGTCGGTAATCGGTGATGGCGTCGTGTGGTTTGAAGCTTGAATTTGGCACCCTGAGGCGTCCCATGTTCAGTCGGGTTCGACTGGATAAGCTAGACAGAAGATCTGGAAAATTCTAGTGAATCTAATTTTCTGGCAGTTTCCGATCATTTTTTGGCAACTCTCTTAGCAATAAGGGTCAGCACCGGCTCGGCGAGCTCGACCCAATGGTGGTAATGGCAAGGTGGCCTCGGCGGTGATGGCCGCCGGTGGTGGCATCGAGTTTGGTCGGGGCGGTCAGTCGCTTTGATTGGGCTCATGGATGGTCTTGGTGGCGGCACTAGGTAGGGGGGAAATGTCGGGGAGGTAGAGGGGAGGGACATCGGTGTCACGGCGGCGGCTGAACGGCACTGACAGCGTTAGAATCGCATCGGGAGAGGTGGAACAATAGTAGGGCGATTCGGGTGTTCAGCAGCTGGACGGTAGCCGGGGTGGTCAAGATGACACGACGATGGCATGGTGGGGTTAAGTGGCGTCGATCGGCAGCGATAGGGTTTGGGGGTGAAGAAGAGGAGTGCTGACGTGGGGGGGGGGGGATTGTTTTGGGGAAGAAGATGGTGTCGAGGTGTTCGGTTGCAAACTTGTTTATAAAACTTTACTCGACTCTGGCTCGAGTCATGAATAATAACTAACTCGTAATAAATCCTAAAAATATCCAGAAAAATCGGGAAAAATCCCATAAAATAAAACAAACACCACTACATCCGAATGACATGCTCTTTAACTAATAATCCACTCGAATATGATCTAATGTGTCCTAATGCTTTATTCGGCCTAAACTAATTCTACGGTCAGAAAATGAAAAAAAAAACAAAACCATCAACTGTATACTCTCATATCTACTGATAACTTAGTCTGCTTATGCGTATCCATGCTATCATCGAATACTTGGATATACATGAACCCTCATAGCATGTGCACACGGTTAGCCTCGGCCCCGCACATGTGTTCGGAAAGCTGAACCGACCAGCTAACGGCTATAAAACTTTGACTTGAGTCGTGGGTTTTATAATGCGTCACATCTGAAGGGGGTCTAGATCATAGTGGTGGCATGTACGATGGAAAGATAATATTAAGCCCAGACAGGTCTCCTGGAATCTGGAGTAATTATTCCCATAGGCACTGATTGGTTCTCAATAGCAATCACTAATCTGACCTTAGCAGATTGAGTGAAATGCAGTCAACCATCTAAATCCGTGGTCGAATGTAATCTTCCTCATTCTTGATGTCTTCATGCCTTTGTTTGGTGAAGAGTAACTAAGAACATTGTTGGGACAGACATACACTAGTGGAAGAGGGGAGGCAGTGAAGTGTCTATGAGATTATAGATCCACCTTGCTACTCATCCTCATTCACTGTTATTTTCTAGAAATGGTCTATCCAAGTCATCTGCCCAAATTCTCATCTGTGCTCCAAGTGTTCCAAGTGCTTAAGTGGATCTATTAGCATAGTCGCTTCCTCCATCCATAATGATCTATCTGAAGTCCCCAATGTAGACCTCATACTATATCTAATGGATCTATTTAAGGCATTTGATGGTCCAACTCATATGCCAACTAACTTTATCAGTGTCTCCATACTATAACGAGTCCAAATTCGGCTAAGAAGTATAAAAATGATTATAATGTGAATATTGTGAGAAAAATAGCATGGTTTGAAAACATTCTATATTTTATTGTTACGTACGTATATTGTGAGAGTCTCCATTCCCATATATTGACATGGTGATCCCATTATAAGTTAGTTATTATTTTTGGCTCGAGTCAAAGTCGAGTCAAGTTTTATTTACGATATCGTTGCCAAACTATTTCTTTCCCCCCAAAGTTTTCTTCCCCAAATGCTCGACGCCGCCCCCTATGCTCCTCGCTGACATTGCCGCCAATGCCACCCCGCCACCGATCGACCCCGCCGAGCCCCATCGTGTAGTCATCATGCCATCCCGAGGGCCACCAGCCGCCGCCCAACATCCACGACATGAGGGAGCCACTCCTAGAGCCGCACTCACGCAACCAATCTTGCCACAGGCGACTGTCGCCACTACTGTACAGTCACCGCTTCTGTTCAGTAGCCACCTCGACATTGCCAACCATCTTGCAACTGTTCCTGACCTGAGTAGAGCACAGCGTCGCCCATCCTGGCGTGATCTCGTCACCCTAGCACCGACGACGTTGATTTATTCATCCAGTTGAACCCAATCGAACTTTGGACACCGCCAAGTGCCAAATTCAAGCTCTGAGACACGCGACGCATCTCTAGTCGTCGCCGATTGCTGATGACTCGAAGTATAATTATCTCTGATTTAATTATTTAAAATTGATGATTGTTAGCACAACATGCTAAGATTGATGAGTTGGCATGCTAGATATTTTATTGTAAATAAAAATAAAATATGAATTATCTGATTGAAGTATATTAAAACGGATGCTAAGGAACTAATTAGGTAAACTAAATAATTATCCTAATGTAATGCAACGTACCATAGGAAAACTTATGTGTGATTGATGTATGATGTGGTGTGTGTATGCTATAAGATGCTTGATGCATCATTTAGTTAGCGGGCATTGGTTTCTAGATTTGATGTGTAGGTACAAAGTAGGAGCTCATCGCGTAGGCACGAGGATACACTTGGAGCTTCAACCAGGTTTGTTTAGGACTCGATCCCAATTTATTGTCTCATTGTATCGTGATTTATTTGAACAGGTAAACAGACGTGTTGAGTGGTGGATTTATTGTATCCCACTCCACACGGGCCATTTAGCCGATCATATTTCTGGATTAATAACCCTCGAGGATGGGATCCCTCAAGTTTGCTTTAAAAATTTAGATCTGGCTCACGATGCCTTCAGGCCTATCATATTGAAATCCCTAGCCAGTCCTATGTATATATAGTTTTTTGTGTTTTCAGTGAGATGTGAGATGAGGGAAATCGATGGCTACGTCTTGAGATACGGTGTATGTTTGCCAGAATAGGCTCTGGAATTGGTGAGTGTCAGTTCTATTCTCGAGCGGTTCTGATAACTCCACCTTTGAGTTCCTCAAACTCGGAGAAGTGCGGATGTTTACGAGTACTACTATGCAGCGCATGTCTAGACTTGTGGTTTCAAAGGGTGTTGAAGGCACATGCCTGAGAGTACTCAGCCTCTGTACTCAGGGCCAGGAGTAATATGGAGGATGTAAAGGGCTGAGAGGAAAGAGAATGATTTTCACATGCAAAGGGATAGATTGCAGTGGCCAAAGAAAGAGAAAGAGATGAAAAGGGGATGTTGTCGCGCGAGATCAACGACTCCCATTATTTGCCCTTATGAGAGTTCTCAATTTATTCAACAGGAGAGTTAGCTCTTCTGTTTCAGTTTGTTATTAGTTATTTCTAGACCGGTAACACTTGTTATTGATGTCTTTTATTTATATATGTAGGTCAAAACTGCAAGGAATGAGAGTTATTTCTGGAGCAGCAATGAAATCACACACACATGTACCAGCCGGCTGTAATTGGTGATATATTGAACTGTGTGGGTAATGGATTTGAATGATATTTTGTAAACTGCTAAAGATATTTGTTATGTGAATGCAAATGTAAAGTAGAAAATGAACAAGGTGAGCTATGGAGCGAAGATAACTAGAATGTGAAAACATGTTGTGTTTGGAATGTGTTTTCAATTTTTATTGTTATGTATATACTGTTTGTCATTGATAGGGTGGCCTCTATTGCACTTTTAGGGGACTCTGTCATTTTTGTTTTCAAAGTAGATATTTATTTCGAAATTTTCATTTGTTTGGTTTTTTTGTGTACTTGTTTGCATATCATGGCATGCATGTAAGACAATGTTAGAACCCAAGCATTGCATCCATGCGTTACATGTTGCATCACCATCTTGAGACGCCGAGGGTAGATCCGGGTTGGCTTAACTGAATCAAGTAGAATAGCGAATGGTTCGGTCACCGATGACATTTTTGTGTCGGTTCACGGGTGAACTAAAATGAGGTGAACTATTGTGAAACAACCACCTTTGTTGAGTTTTTAAACATGGTTGTTGGCTCTGAACTTGCCACAATTTTCCATTTAAGTTTGTTGTACGTCGACATATTCGCACGTCAACCATACTTTGAAGTTGATATTTTCTTATATTAAGTTGTTACTAGACTTCTAGCTTGATTTAGTGGTCGTGGGTTACCTTGTTGGCCCATGCACCAACACTTCTATATATGAATATATATGCTTCTCTGTATTAATGTACTTCTAGTTTGAATTAGTGATCATGGATTACCATGTTGTTCCATGCATCAACACTTTTATGTATGCGTATGTAAGCTTTTCTTTATGATCCTAGTAGAATGAGCATTTATATGTGATCCTAGTAGAATGAGCATGCTACCGTCGACTAGATTCCGGTATATATATATATCTTTATTTATGATATAGGCATGTTACCGTCAACTAGATTGTGGTACATGTATATGTTTGTGTATGATATGAGTATGTTACTGTCAAGAAGATTCCAGTACATGTATATGTTTGTATATGATACGAGCATATTATCGTCGAATATATTCCGGTACATTTGTATATTTATGTCTGATACGGGCATGTTACCGTCGATAGATTCCGGTACATGTATATGTTTGTGTATGATACGGCCATGTTACCGTCGATTAGATTCTGATACATGTATATGTTTGTGTATGATACGACTATGTTATCGTTGACTAGATTTTGGTACATGTATTTGTTTATTATGATACGAGCATGTTTACGTCGACTAGATTCCAGTATATGTATATGCGTGTGCATGATATGAGCATGTTACTATCGACTAGATTCCAGCGCATGTATATGTTTGTGTATGATACTAGCATGTTACCATCGACTAGATTCCGGTACATGTATATGTTTACGTATGACAGAGGCATATTACTGTTGGCTAGATTCCAGTACATGTACATGTTTATTATGATACGTGCATGGTACTGTCAACTAGATTATGGTGCATATATATGTTCGTGTATGATACAAGCATGTTACCATTGACTAGATTCCGATACATGTATATGTTTATGTATGATATAGGCATGTCACCGTCGATTAGATTCCGATATATGTATAATATATTTTTGACACATTGTATGCTCCGTTGAGTTGTTCGGGCTGCACGTGGTGTCATTGTGTCTTCTGGCACAGTATGTATGATTATGTAGGTATGTATAATTTTCGTTTGCCTATGGTTCTGACTATGCTTTTGAAATCTGCTTTCGTGTAGTTTGTACGATAGTTAAATTATTAACTTTACAAATTTTTAACATCACACTTCGGTCTGCTACTAGACCGAAAGAATTAGGATGTTACACATAGAGTCAAGCAGAGGGAGTCCTACAAACTTGTATGAGTCAAGTTCATTCTACATTTCCTAACAAGTGAGAAGAAACCCTGTTAGCAAATAAGAATAGGATCATGCATTTGCATAATGAAAAGCACAACCTCTTAGCTAAATTGGGGGTGTTGCCTTTGTGTAACTCACAGTGATCATTACCTTTGTAAATTCTCCCTCATAGTTGTCGGGGAGGTGCTACCTCTCCTTTGACTCAGAGTGCTCATATTAAGAGCCTTAAGTGGTAGAGCCTTCCAATGGTAGTATGATTAGCATGCATCATATGAAAACCCGGTAAATTTATCGTCTTAAGCCTCCTTAATGGTTGAGATCGTTTTCATAAAGTTTATATACTAGTAGTCCAATGAATAGCTTTGCCAATATAACATGAAGATTTGGTCTATTCTTATGGCCGAATGGGGGTGTTACACTCGCCGACCAAAATGAGACACAAAATGAGGTGAAGCCTCCACACATGGACAAAACACTCATAGGCTTAATTACGTTAATCATTTTCATGAATGACTTGTTAAACCTCATTAGGTAACATTAATTAAGGTTTGGTGTTAAAAGTACACTTAGTTGAAAAGTCCCACATTTAGGGTTTTATCGTCAGACTTAACAGGATAATTTTTTGGACTGGCCAAACAACGTCCAAATGGATTGAGATTTGGACCCATGGGCGTTGACACTCTAAGGGTACTTTTAAAAACATAACCACGTAGTGGCCCATGCGCCAATATGGTAAATAAGGACCACTAAAGTCGGGCTAAGTTGCAGGGAAAAGTATTCTTGGACTGTGCACCATTTTTCCTAAGCCTTGTTCATGGGCTTGGAGATACCAAATAGGACTGGTTAAAATTTGAAAGTTGGAAAACAACGTGATCTTCAATCCTCTAAACTTTTAAGTCCAAACTTGAAGTAGGTAGTCATGAGTGGACTTGGGAATGGGAGGCATTGTCTAGATTATTTCTGAGGACCTATATGTATTAGAAAGTTTCTACCATAAACTTTACTGAACCATTACCTCCCTAATTTTAGGAGGGACACAAGCTAAGGTCTAGGATAAGGTTCATGGAATTTCACTACCAAATGACTAGGGTTTCGGATTTTGTAACCAGATCTAGGGAACTCGGGTTTTACACTTCATTCCTGTACACTCCCAAAGTCTGAATTAACTATCCACATAAATGATTTTTACTTTAACCAAAACTTTACATACTTCTAGTAGACACCTAATGAGTGATTACCAAATTTTTGCAGATTTTAATAAGGTAACACCCCGATTTTGGTTAACATGAGAACAAAATAAAAAGTTACGATCGGGTCGCGTCATGTTTAAGCTGTTAGTTGGTAATAATTGATTGATAAAATAGATTGAAACAATCTTCTTCCTGCCGTGAGAAAGGAAGAAATTGTGAAATATGTGTCAAAACACATCAAATACAAATAAATATAAGAAAGAAAATAATTTCGTTGAGCTCAAGTGTGTGTAGTGTTGATCTTTCTTCCAACCAAAGTCGACTTTGGATTACAAGACCTACAATGTAACGACCCGCCCGAACTGGACCAGGTGTTACTTAAAATGTAGGTAATGTAAAGGTAACATTCTAGAACATGAATTGAAATACAGCAAATAAGTCTCGCAACATATAATATAAATCATAACTATAAATCATGTTCTCTAAAATATAAAATAATTGTCCCACAGTCTCGGACCGTTTCCCATAGCCATGTTTATAACACTAGAGAATAAAAAGGAAGTCCAATTTTTTATTATCGATTCACCATACCTAGGTTGGTAAAATAACCACCAACCACACTTCTATTCTTCAGTCCAATGCTGCTCACCTGTGGAGGCAATTCTGCGATAGTGATAAAACCACTAAGCCGCATAATTAAATGAAACAAGTCAATATAATCCCTATTATCATTTAACTTGTTTTCATTATTATTATTGCACAAGTCTTTAGTAATTATCTCTCAGGTCATTCTGAGATTAGTAATTTGTCTCTCAGGTCATTCTGAGATTAGTAAAAGTCGTCTTTCAGTTCATTCTGAGATTAAAATTGTCTCCTAGCTCATTCTGACATTAGGTGGTCTCCCAATTCATTTTGAGATTAGTCATGGTCTCCCAGCTCATTCTAAGATTAGAAATTGTCTCCCAGCTCATTATGAGATTAGTGCTGACAAGGCTACCAGTTTGGGAAAATACAACATTTCATATAGTTATACCAGTTTGGGGAAATACAACATTTTATATAATTATACCAGTTTGGGAAAATACAACATTTCAAATAATTATACGGACAATACAACATTTCAAATAATTATATGTACAATACAACATTTCAAATAATTATACAGCCACACATAGTAATTCTAAAGGTACGGCCTTGTGTCGGGCTAAGTCAATTCCTTGACCCCGATTGCGTTACAACGCATGGTGGTCGAATCTAGGCTCAGGCCGACTAGGGCTGCTAACAAGGGAAAGTACAACATTTCAAATGATTATACGGACAATACAACATTTCCAATAATTATACGTACAATACAACATTTCAAATAATTATACAGCCACACATAGTAATTCTAAAGGTGCGGCCCCGTGTCAGACTAAGTCAATTCCTTGACCCCAATTGCGTTACAGCGCATGGTGGTCGAATCTGGACTCAGGCCGACCAGGGCTACCAACAAGGGAAAGTACAACATTGCAAATGATTATATAGACCTGGATATTTTGAACTCGCAGCTACGACCAATGATCCTAATCTGAACGAGAATATAAAATTATGCATAAGTATAATTTTATTCGAGTAGAAATGCATGCAACTAAATGTCTAATATATATATATATATATATATATATATATATATATCATTATTAAAATTTTGACAACATATCATGTAACCATTCAATAATATTAAATATTAAATTTTCAACAAAACTAATGAGATAATTGATTATTCACGTGATATAATCATTTAAGTCCTACTTTACATTTTAAATTAATTACCTAACTCATAATTAATACCTAACAGTTGATAAAATAATTATTACTAATAAACAAGTATTTAATTTTCCTTTGCTGTGTTAATTAATTAACCCCGATATTGATGATTTAGTTGACGGTTATAATTTTTAATCGCTACTATTATTTACAGCAATTTAATTAATTAAGTTGTTCAATTAAATTATTTAAAATAATTTGTATTATTTTAATTCATAAATATTATTAATACAATTATTTTAAATTATTCGCCTCTATAAAGTTTTGAACTTTATTTATTTTCATTATGCTATTTAGGTTCGACACGAGTGATTTCTACCCAACTATAGTTTAATAACCTATTTTCTACATTACTGACTCGTTATTAAAATAATTACTTTATTTACCAAATATTAAATTTAATATGGCAAAGGTAAAATTTTTATTTTATTAATTACTTACAACCGTCCGATTTAATTTAATCGCATGTTGTGCCGATTAATTATTCACCTTTTATCATTACCGTTTTTTTATTACTCGTGATGATTTCGTACAATAATTAATTAGTTTAGTAACTTTATTCCATAACCCATTAAAATAATTATTTTAAAGATTTAGTACATGTTGATAATATTTTTAACTAGAGTCGGTATCGAGTCAAGTGTTATTTACGAGTTGGTATTATTATTTAACTCGAGCTGTGTCGACTCAAGCATTATTTACAAGTTTGCCACCCAAAGTAATTTTCTTCTTCTTCTTCTTCCCCAGCGCCATCCCCTATTCCCGGCAGTAGCTGCCCTCCAGCCGCCGTCGGTGATTCTCTCTAGCCGCAGTCAATCGTCACCGCCTAGCCCTGCCATGCCGTTGCGGTGTTGCCCCGACCAACTCCGGCCGTCTTCCAGCAGTGGCGACGGCTGCATAGCTTGCCTAGCAGTGCGCTCGTGTCGCTGATTCCACCGCCGGTGAGCATCGCCGCCTCAATTGGGTGATCACCTCGACACCCTCGACCCCTATTGACCTTCCCCAGCTAGATTGGAGCCCGTCGCCACCCAGGACTGCCGGATTTCTTCACCCACCGCCGTCGCCTCTGTTTTTACCGCCATCATCTATTTTTGGCCATTTACCACCCCAGGCCAGCATCCACACACGTGAGATCGACCCTACACTAATTGACGAAGAGAGTAGGATCATCTTCCGGCGTCGGAATGACCGTCGCCACTGATTCCCTGCAAAACTTTGCCTGTGTTTGCCCATCTCGCCGAAACAGTGGACTCATCGGCCAATAGTTGTGTTTAGTTTCTTTCTTGTTGATTTTAAACTTTAATCCTCACTATTATAAAGCTTACTATCAAATTAAAATATGCATGCAAGAAAATTAAGAAGAGGGAGATAGGAAGAATACCTAAGCAAGGAAGAAGACACGCCGATAAGGGAGAGGAGAAGAAAATGTGAATGAAGGCTAGGGTGGAGGATGTCCTTCATAAAATAAAATGAAATGACAGCTAGGGTATGTGAAAACACCCGTATTTCATTTAACCGGGTAACCGGGTAAATAATAAAATGTAATAATTAAGCAGGTAGAATTAACCGGGAATTGGCTATAACACTTTCGGTCTTTCCCGAACCGCGTTCGCGTCTCTTCTTTTCTTTCTTTTTCACGGTCTTTACAATCTCTCCAACTTGGAAATATTTCGTCCCCGAAATATCATAACAGGCAACAGAACAATTATGATTAACTTTATTTATTTCTTCGGGATCAGTTCATGCCACTACAAATATAAAACTCCTATGCCACAAACAGGCTTGGGTATTTCCTTGCTATTTCTTGTTTAGTCTCCCATGTAGCTTCTTCTGACCCTTGATTTTTCCACAATACTTTTACCAAAGGAATTTCCTTTTTCCTGAGTGTCTTTATTTCTCTTGCCAGGACGCGGATCGGCTTTTCCTCGTAGGTTAAACTTGATTCTAGCTCTAAGTCTTCAAAATTTGTGTTGATATGATCCTCATCCCGTACATACTTCTTTAGCATTGACACATGGAAAACATTGTGTACTCCAGCTAGGCTTGGTGGCAATGCTAATCTATATGCACAATTCCCAACTCGATCCAGGATTAGAAACGGTCTAATGAATCTTGGCTTCAACTTCCGTGATATTTTAAATCTAACCACCCCCTTCGTACGAGATGTATTTAGGTACACAAACTCCCCAACTTGGAGCTCTAGGTCCTTCCTTCAAGTATCAGCATAACTCTTTTGTCAATCCTGAGCTGCCTTAAGTCTTTGCTGAATGAGTTTCACATTTTCAGTTGCTTCCCTCACCATCTCTTGCCCGACTATAACTGCTTCGGTAGACTCCAGCCAGCACGATGGAGATCTACAGGGCCAACCATATAAGGCTTCAAATGGTGACATCCCTATACTAGCTTGGTAAGAGTTATTGTAGGTGAATTCAGCCAAGGCTAAGTGTTTCTCCCAATCACCTCCCCAGTCAAGAATGCAAGCTCTTAACAAATCTTCCAAAGTTTGAATAATCCTCTCACTCTGACCATCAGTTTGGGGATGATATGCTGTACTCAACTTAATTTGAGTTCCCATGGCTTCTTGGAAAGCTTCCCAGAAATGTGAAATGAATAGGGGATCGTGGTCGGAGACTATCTCCTTTGGAATCCCATGCAATTTGACAATATTGTGAACATATAATCCTGCCAGGTATTCTGCTGTTCTCATTGATTTCGTGGGGATGAAGTGAGCTACCATAGTTAGTCGGTCCACAACTACCCATATGGAGTCATGCTTCTTTTGAGTTCTTGGGAGCTTTGAAATAAAATCGCATGTGACACACTCCCATTTCCACGTTGGTATTTCTAAAGGTTGCAATAGTCCTCCAGGTAGTTGATGTTGGGCTTTGATCTGTTGGCAAGTCTGACACTTAGAGACAAAATCCACAACATCCCTCTTCATCCCAATCCACCAGTAGGTTCGCTTTAAATCCTGATACATTTTATTAACTGCAGGGTGTATCGAGAACTTTGAGCAATGAGCCTCCTCCAAGATATTCTGCCTCAGTGCATTATCCTTGGGTACACACAACCTTCCTCTAAATCTGATCACACAATTTGAATCAGCTACAATGTAAGGAATCTTGTCCAACATTTTATTTAGCTCCTAATCACCCATTTGTGCTAGCTTAACACGATCAACTAAATCATTGGAAACAACCAATGTGCCAGTAAGCCTGTTAGTTGCTCCACCGGGTTGATAGCTACCACTTCTGCTGTCATGGCCCAAAGTCTAGCTAGCTGCTGACTTTTGTCCACTTTGCCCTTCCGACTCGATGTGTCAGCTACCACATTCGCTTTCCCTAGATGGTATAAGATTTGGAAGTCATAGTCCTTCAAATATTCTATCCACCGCCTCTGTCGAAGGTCAAGGTCATTCTCGGTGAAGATATACTTCAAACTCTGGTGGTCAATGAAGACTTTGAACTGGGCCCCATACAAGTACTGTCTCCAAATCTTCAAGGCAAAAACCACTGCTGCCAATTCCAAGTCATGGGTTGCATAATTTTGCACATGAATCTTCAATTGACAAGAGGCATAAGCCACCACCTTACCTTCTTGCATAAGGATGCATCCTAAACCCAACCGAGACGCATCACTGAAGACTACAAATCCTTCATTACCATTTGGCAGGGTCAAGACTGGTGCAGTTGTTATACTCTTCTTTAGAGACTGGAAACTATCCTCACACTTACTACTCCATTCAAACTTGACCCCCTTCCTTGTGAGTTTGGTCATCGGCGATGCTACTAAGGAGAAGTCTTTAATGAATTTCCTATAGTAACCCGCTAAACCAAGGAAGCTTCTGATATCAGTGACTGACTTAGGTTGTGGCCAATCAATGACTGCTTTCACTTTTGATGTATCCACTGCAATTCCAGCATTTGAGACAATATGACCAAGGAAATTTACCTCCCTCATCCAGAAGTCACACTTTGAGAGCTTGGCGAATAGTTGATGTTCTCTCGGAACTTGAAGAGTAATAGATAGGTGTTTCATATGCTCTTCTCCATTATTTGAATAGAACAGAATGTCGTCCACAAATACGATAATAAACTTGTCCAGGTATGTGTGGAATACTGTGTTCATGAGTGACATAAAGACTGCAGGTGCATATGTTAGACCAAAAGGCATAACCAGAAACTCATAATGTCCATACCGAGTTCGAAAAGCCATTTTTTGTATGTCTGACTCCTTTACTCGCAACTGGTGATAACCAGACCGCAAGTCTATCTTGCAAAATATTCCGGCTGTTTTTAGCTGATCAAACAAGTCATCAATCCTCAGTAAGGGGTACCAATTCTTGACTGTCACTTGATTGATTTTTCGATAGTCAATACACAGCCGAAGTGATCCATCTTTCTTCTTCACAAAAAGAACAGGGGCTCCCCAGGGTGAAGTACTTGGTCTGATGAAGCTACCTGCAACAACTCTTCTAGTTGACTCTTTAACTCCTTGAGTTTTGCTGGAGCCATGCGGTATGGTGCCTTAGAAATTGGTGTTGTTCCAGGTGCTAGGTCAATGGCAAACTCCACTGCCCGGTTAGGAGGTAACCCTGGAAGTTCTTCTGGGAATACATCAGGAAACTCTGCTACCACAGGAATCATGGAAAACTCTTTGGATTTTGACTCCGACTCAACTAAGTTAGCCAAAAAGGCTTTACAACCCTCACCAAATAACTCGACTGCCTCACCAATCGACATGATATAAGAAGATGGATCATGTGATGACCCATTGAAAATGACTCCCATCTCACAATTACAAGGTTTTGTCACCACTCTCTTTCCTTTACAGTCAAGAAATGCCTGGTGTACAGACAACCAGTCCATTCCCAATAGTACATCATACCCTTTTACCCCATATATGATAAAGTTCCACTCATAGGGTTTCCCTTGTATATTTAAGGATAGGTTAGTCATTCCTAAAGTTGTGACTTCACTGTCTCCCGTTGCAGTAGTGACTCTATAGGCCTTAGATAAGGGAGATGGTTGGAGTCCTAACCTCTTGACTATTTGAGATGATATGAATGAATGTGTACACCCCGAATCAAATAAAATATCCACCATGACTCCTTGAATTAGAATTTTACCTTGGACAGTGTGTTCATCTGCCTCATCTTCCTCGACTTCAACTGCATAGAGCTTCGCCTTCCCTTTGTCTGCCGGTTGTGCAGGTGCCGGGTTGTGAATAGGAGCTGGTGCCTTCCCTTTCTCAGGCAGCTAATGTTGTTGCTTCTGAGGCTAGCGGCACTCCCTCTGTATGTGTCCCGTTCTTCCACAGTTGAAGCAGCTACAGGGCTCCTTGCATTTCCCTGAATGCATCTTCTTGCAATTTTGACACCGCCTCCACGGGATATCCTCAAACTTCCTTTTAAGGTTCCCTTCTATGTTCCCTCTGTAGTTCTGCTGCTGGTGTTCGGCTGACCTATTTTGGTTACTGACAGGGTTGGCATTCTTGTGCTGAGAAGTAACCTTTCCTTGCTTTTGTACACGGTCATACTCGAACACCAACTCTTGAGTAGTGGCTAAGTCGATCAACTCAGTTATCGTACTCCTTGGTGCTGTAGCAATCTTACCTCTCAATTCTGGCTTCAATCCCCAAAAGAATTTGTTAGCTCTCGCCTTATCAGTTGTCAGAATCCCAGGTGCAAAATGCTCCAACTGTAAGAATTTCTTGGCATATTCCCGGACTAAATTCTCCCCCTAAACCAAATTGGTGAATTCTAGTGCTTTCTTCTGGACAACTGGCTCAAGAAAATATTGTCCATTGAAAGCTGCTACAAATTCCGCCCACTCAATGGAGGAAATCTCACGTTGATGGAAAGTGGTTTTCTCTATGGATTTCCACCAGTAAGATGCTTCCTCTTGAAACATGCATGTTGCCAATCTCACTTGATGGCAGTGGGGCACAGACAGAGCTCTAAACGCTTTTTCGGTAATGTCAACCCAACTCTCCGCCTTCATTGGATCGATCCCTCCAAATAAATACCTCAGCTCCATTGTTTCTAAATTTTTCCACAGTGTAGCGGTCACTATCATCAACTGCTGGTGGCACCACTTGTCGGACTACCGGTGGCACTGGGTTTGGACGCTCCCCTTGCTCGCCCAGCTCTGCTAACCCTGCCCACCCTTGGGCACTTCCCTCACCACCATCTGGGGTGATTCTGGGACCCGCTGCCGAGTTTGAGGCTCCATGCCCTGCTACCACTCCGGGTAACCGCTGAACAATATTTTGAACCACAGAATTTGTATTTTCTGAAGCCTGTGCCAGTCCCTATATGGCTGTCAGGATCTGATCCAATACATTCTCGGTGTTCGCATTTGGCGGAGTAGCTCGGTTTGACTGTCTACGAGTGCCTGCCATCTAAAATGTCGAACCTTCATGGTTCATTAGTATGTTTTTTTTCCAGTTATGACTTAGGTTTATTAGCGAATACATTTGTTAATTAATAACACAACAAAGTGGGAAAAGATAATTATTGGACTTTTCAACAAGGTTCTTGAGTCATAAAATGTGAGCTTGTGGGAAACTTGGCTCTGATACCACCTGTAACGACCCGCCCGAACTGGATCGGGTGTTACTTAAAAATATAGGTAATGTAAATGTAACATTCCAAAACATGAATTGAAATACACCAAATATGTCTCGCCACATATAATATAAATCATAACATTAAATCATGTTCTCTAAAATATAAATAATTGTCTCACAGTGTCGGACCGTTTCCCATAGCCACGTTTATAACACAAGAGAATAATAAGGAAGCCCAATTTTTTATTATCGATTCACCATACCAAGGTTCGTAAAAGAACCAACAACCACACTTCTATTCTTCCCTCCAATGCTGCTCACCTGCGGAGGCAATTCCGCGTTAGTGATAAAACCACTAAGCCGCATAATTAAATGAAACAAGTCAATATAATCCCTATTATCATTTCACTCGTTATTATTATTATTATTATTACACAAATCTTTAGTAATTATCTCTCAGGTCATTCTAAGATTAGTAATTTGTCTCTCAGGTCATTCTCAGATTAGTAAAAGTCGTCTCCCAGTTCATTCTGAGATTAAAAATTGTCTCCTACCTCATTCAGATATCAGGTGGTCTCCCAATTCATTTTGAGATTAGTCATGGTCTCGCAGTTCATTCTAAGATTAGAAATTGTCTCTGAACTCATTATGAGATTAGTGCCGACAAGGCTACCAGTTTGGGCAAATACAACATTTCATATAGTTATACCAGTTTGGGAAAATACAACATTTCAAATAATTATACGGACAATACAACATTTCAATTAATTATACGGCCACACATAGTAATTCTAAAGGTGCGGCCCCGTGTCGGACTAAGTCAATTCCTTAAACCCGATTGCGTTATAGCGCATGGTGGTCGAATCTGGCTCAGGCCGACCAGGCCTGCCAACAAGGGAAAGTACAACATTTCAAATGATTATACGGATAATACAACGTTTCAAATAATTATACGTACAATACAACATTTGAAATAATTATATGGCCACCCATAGTAATTCTAAAGGTGTGGCCCCGTGTCGGACTAAGTCAAACTTTTACCTCGATTGCGTTACAGCGCATGGTGGTCGAATTTGGGCTCAGGCCGACCAGGGTTGGCAACAAGGGAAAGTACAACATTGCAAATGATTATACGGACTTGGACATTTCAAACTCGCAGCTGCAACCAATGATCCTAATCTGAACGAGAATATAAAATTATGCATAAGTATAATTTTATTCGAGTAGAAATGCATGTAACTAAATGTCTAATATATATATATATCATTATTAAAATTATGACAACATATCATATAACAATTCAAAAATATTAAATATTAAATTTTCAACAAATCTAGTGAGATAATTGATTGTTCACGTGATATAATCATTTAAGTCTTGCTTTACATTTTAAATTAATTATCTAACTCATAATTAATACCTAACAGTAGATAAAATAATTATTACTAATAAACAAGTATTTAATTTTCCTTTGTGGTGATAATTATTTAACCCTGATATTGATGATTTAGTTGACGGTTATAATTTTTAATCGCTAGTATTATTTACAGCAATTTAATTAATTAAGTTGTTCAATTACATTATTTAAAATAATTTTTATTATTTTAATTCATAAATATTATTAATACAATTATTTTAAATTATTCAACTCTATAAAGTTTTGAACTTTATTTATTTTCATTATGCTATTTAGGTTCGACACGAGTGATTTCTACCCAACTATAGTTTAATTACCTATTTTCTACATTACTAACTCGTTATTAAAATAATCACTTTATTTACCTAATATTAAATTTAATATGGGAAAGGTAAAATCTTTATTTTATTAATTACTTACAACTGTCTGATTTAATTAAATAGCTTGTTGTGTCGATTAATTATTGACTTTTTATCATTACCATTTTTTTATTACTCGTGGTGATTTTGTACAATAATTAATTAGTTTAGTAACTTTAATCCATAACCCATTAAAATAATTATTTTAAAGATTTAGTACGTGATGATCCTATTTTTAACTCGAGTCGGTATCGAGTCAAGTGTTATTGATGAGTTGGTATTATTATTCAAGTCGAGCCGTGTCGAGTCAAGCATTATTTATAAGTTTGCCACCCAAGGTAATTTTCTTCTTCTTCTTCTTCTTCTTCTTCTTCCCGGCGCCATCCTCTATTCCCAGCACCAGCCGCCCTCTAGCCTCCACCAGCGATTGTCTCCGACCGCCGCCAATCGTTGCCGCCCAGCCCTACCATGCCGTTGCGGTGTCGCCCCGGCCAACTCCGGCCGCCTTCCAACCGCGGCGATGCCTACATCGCCTGCCTAGCAGAGCGCTCACGTCACCGATTCCACCGCCGGCGAGCATCGCCGTGTCAATTGGGTAATCGCCTCGACACCCTATCGACCTTCCCTGGCCAAATTGGAGCCCGTCGCCTCTGTTTTTGCCGCCGTCCTCTATTTTTGGCCATTTACCACCCGAGGCTGGCATTCACACATGTGAGATCAACCCTACACTAATCGATGAAGAGAGTAGGATTATCTTCCGGCGTCGGAATGACCATCGCCACCGATTCCCAGCGAAACTTTGCCTGTGCTTGCCCATCTGGCCGAAACAGTGGACTCGTCGTCCAATGGTCATGTTTAGTTTTTTTCTTGTTGATTTTAAGCAGGTAGAATTAACCGGGTATTGGATATAACACTTTTGGTCCTTCCTGAACCGTGTTCACGTCTCTTTTTTTTTCACGGTCTTTACATACATATATAATATAAAAAACGTGAGTAACGAGTGTTAACGGTCTGAAAAATAACTAGCACAAACTGGCAAATGGGTATTCCATTACCCATGAAAACTTAAAAAACTTTAGAATTGCCTCACACTAGGCGATAAGCAAATATACTTAAACAAGTGTCGGCTAGCATGCACGACTAGTATTCATATTCATACATACAATGCTTACGCCCGCACATCATCTATATTACACCTACCATGGTACTCGAGTGGCAAAAGGAACGATTAAATTAATGCCACAAATTCCAATAATGTTCTGCAAATGTGTTGCGCTACGCAGTACCCACATACACTGCACTACCTCAGGGTTTGAAGGAAAACTAGTGCGGTCCATACATATCTCCTTACCGCTCACTCTCTTATTTGTGAAATCCGTAAAAATGCACGTACTTATATAATAGGTTTAGTGAAGTGGCTTGTATCATATATATTTTTATAGCTTCAGTGTGAAAACCAAGAAGGGATCTCATCCTTGTAGTTTCATTAAACATGTGTAGAAAACACAGCTAAATGATCTAACATTGGAGGGATCCGATAAAATGCCACTTGTTGTCCTATGGTTAAAATACAGTTAAACTCGACATGCAGGGAGTCAAATAGAGATCAAGCAAAAGGGAGAGTCTTATGGACCTATGGTCTAAGCTCCGACACATTTATGGCGAGCTCGGACTCACGTAACCTACATAGAAACCCACTGCTCAGTAAAATACTGATGCCTCTATATGATGTATGCTCGTGGTGTGTGCTCATATCATCAATACATCCTAATAAATAAAACAGTGCCAACATACCTACAATTAAACATGTGGCATGTGAATCAAGACATAATAATAATAAATATTAATTAAATAAATAAACAAAGAAATCCACTCATAGATAATTAGATAAATAATAAATACATGAACATACAAAAATGCTCTAATCATAAAATAATAACATAATTATACTATATAAATATACGCATAAAAAGAAATAAATATCAACATGTACTTGTGTTAGTAAACATATAAACAAACAAATAAATAAATACTTAATAATTCAATAAATAAATAAATTTTTAATACTCATTAATCATGAATATTAATAATATCATAGTTATACAATACAAGAATACATAATTAAATATAAATAAATAATAACATACACGAGAGCAAACAAATAGATAAATAAATAAATAACATAATATCAAAACTTGCTAAATCATGTGAATATGCATCTAAACTTATATAGGGGTTCTCGAATTACCAAAAATGGTGCAACAATGGACGAAAATTGTTTGAAAATAATTGAACCGGGTCAACTACGCTAAACCGAACCGAGTTGAGCCGATTCAACTTTCTCTCAGTTATTAAATAAAGTATTGAGTTGGGTCAGCTGGGCTGGTCTGGACTGATTGACATGGACATGGTCTCAGATTTGTGGACTTGGGCACGACCAGGCAGACACGAAGACAGGTAGCCGAACTCAACGCAGGCAAACGGGTTGGGCAGTGGGCAACCGATTCCAGTTGCAAGCAAACGGTGACAGCGGCACAATGGAGGCTGCCGCTGGTGGAGATCGGTGGAGGGGAGGATGGGGAACGTGATGGTAGTGGCGATCGGCAAGGTCCGGCCGTCGGCTGGCCGGAAAATGGCCAAGAAGTAGTGGTATTGCTGCCGGGCACGGCGACGTCTTCGGCAGCGATTGCCGCTGCAGCAGTGGTTATGGGTAGTCTCAAAATGGAGATCTTGCCAATATGAAGTTGTGTGGGTGGTCGGATTGGTCAGAGGTGGCTTGCTGGTGCCAGAAAACGGCTCGAACAGTGGTAGCAGTGGTGGAAATCAATTGTAAAACTTTGCCACGGTGGACGTGAGATTAGAAAGGTGGCAGCAAGGCGGTCATAGGGGTACCGGTCTTGTAAAACCCCAGTTTTGGGTAAGGGTTTTACCTGCTTGTAGGTTCCCAATCCGGGCCATTCTTGAGTCAGTCCAAGCAAGCTCTAGCCAGAACAATTTTGACAATATGAGTATGAGGCCCAAATGGCCATATGAGCATGTTATGGAAGTTGTCTATGCCAACATGCATATGATGGTTTTAGTTATGATACAAAAGAGCATAAGTTGTGAGTGTATACATGAGCTATACAAATGGTTTTTATGAGTTAGTTAGGATTTTAGGCCTAGATCTAAGCCATTGTAGTGTTTATTATGAATTTGGGATTTTCTGGGTATTTATTTGCATGGAGCATAGGAATTTCAAACCACTAGATTGTGCCCCTATGGGCCCAACTTGATTCAGTTCAGGGTTCACGTCCCATTTAGCCTTCTTGCCTCGATACCTACCTATAGAGTCACTTTTAGGACTCGATTCAGTTTCAACTTTGGACGGTCTCAATCCAAACTTTCTGTCCATGTGTATATTTGTCACAGGTGGCTATCAGTCCATACCCACAATTGTGATTGGAGCCGCCTCAGTCGCCGCTGGTGACGCCATTTTTACTGTCGATTTTTGCCGCCGCACCACCCTTTTGGGACATTTTCTGGCACCGGCGAGCAACCTCTAGCTGATCCGACCACCCACACAGCTTGATCATGGAAAGATCTTCATTTTGAGACCACCCATGACCACAGCCGTGGCCCCAATCACCGCCAGCAACGTCACTGCATAGGGTGGGGAAGGCACATTTTTCGGCCAGTTGACAGCCGAACCTTGCCAGTCGTCACTGCCATTACGTTCCCCATCCACCCCTCTGTTGATCCCAACCGGCGGCGACCCCATCTGTGCCGCCGTTGGCATTTTCTAGCGATGCACAGCGGCCACCCCCGATCCGGCCTGTTTGCCCGTGACTGTGTCGGCCACCCACGTTCGTGTCCGCCTGGCTGTGCCTGAGTCCACCTGCCCGTACCCGAGTTCATGTCCATCAAGTCCACCCAATTAACCCAGACTAAGCTAGTTCAGTTTGGTTTGCTCTGGTTCAGCTCGGTTTGGTCCGATTTAGCCATTTTCAGTCATTTTTGGCCATTTTTCGACCGTTCTTGGTAATTCGAAAAGCTCTATATTAGCTTAGATGCATATTCACATGATTTACTATGTTTGCGTGTTATGATAATTTTTTTGATTATTTATTTATTTATTCGTTATTGTTGATTTATTTTTATTAATATGTTTATCGTATATAATGAATGTTTACATGATTATTTGTTATCATTAATATTATATTTACTTATGAATATTAGTCTTATTATGTTTACTAAATTGTATATATATATATATATATATATATATACATTTATTTGTTTGTTACGTGTATGTTATTATTTATTTATATTTAATTATGTATTCTTGTATTGTATAACTATGATATTATTAATATTGATGATGAATGAGCATGAAATATTTTATTTATTTATTTATTGGATTATTTATATTTATATTTTTTTATTTTTTATTTACTAACACGAGTATATGTTGATATTTACTCGTGTTTATCCGTATGTTAATATAGTATAATTATATTATTATTTTATCATTATGTATGTTCATGTATTATTTACCTAATTATCTATGAGTGTATTTATTTATTTATTTATTTGTTTGTTATTTATTATTATTATTATGTTTCGATTTAGGTGCCATGTATTTAGTTGTAGGCTTGTTAGTACTGTTTTCTTTATTAGGATGAATTGATGATATGGGCACACACCACGAGCATGTATCATATAAAGATGTTAGTATTTTACTTAGTAGTGGGTTCCGATGTAGGTTTTGGTGTTCGAGCTCACTGTAAATGTGAAGATACGCTCAAGCTTTAATCACAGGTCCGTAGGACTCTTCCTCTCTGCTTGACTCCTTGCGTGTCAGAGTTTAACCTTGTTTTGGACGTAAGACGACATCAGCGGCATTTTATCGGATCCCTCCAATGTCGGGCTATTTAGTCGTGTTTTCTACACATATTTAATAAAACTACAAGGATGAGATTCCTTGTTGGTTTTCGAATTGAAGCTCCAGAAATATAGGATACAAGCCTATTTCCTAAGCCCATTATATGAGTATGCACATTTTTACGGATTTCACGATTAAGAGAGTGAGCGGTATGGAGATATGTATGAATCGCACTTGTACTCCTTTAAACCCTGAAGTAGCGTGGTGTATGAGGGTATTTCGTAATGGAGCACATTTCCGGAATTTGTGGCACTAACTTAACTGTTCCATTTGCCACTTGAGTACCGTGGCAGGTGAAATATGGAGGATGTGAGGGTGTAAGCATTGTATGTACAAATATGTATATAAGCTATGCATGCAAGCCGACATTTGTTTAAGTATGTTGCTTACTAACCAGTGTGAGGCAATTTTGAAGTTTTATAAGTTTTCGTGGGTAATGGAATACCCATTTGCCAGTTGTATTTGTTATTTTTGGACCAGTAACGAGATGTGTCTTGCAAACCCTGAGTCGACTTTAGTGGGAGGACAAATAAATGCTACACACACTTGAGCTCAGTGGAATTATTTTCTTTCTTACTTTTATTTATTCTTGATTTGTTTTGACGCGTATTAAATATTGTCTTCCATTCTCATGACAGCAAGCGGGTTTTTTCAATCTATTTTAGCAATCGAGTCTTACCGACAACAATTTTAAACATGACTTGACTTGATCATAACATTTCTGTTCGGTTCTCAGTTGGACCAAAATCGGGGTGTTACATGTCCGGTGGCTAGGGCGAGCTGAAATGGTGGTGTCACTATGGGTGTAAATTCTGAAATCGTGGAAAATCTTTGGAAAAATAAGATGTTGAAGCCAGGGCTAATGTGGACGTCTCATGATGGTAATTTCCATGGTGAACGGATGGAGATTTGTTGGGATAAAATCCAGTTCATTGGTTAGATTCCCCATCTAGCCCTCTTGGGGAGCCCCTGGTTGCATTGCTAATGGGAGTTCAGCATAACACTCTTATTCTTTTCTTTCTGCATCATTTTCATCCATACGTCTATGAGTTTCTCACTCCCAGAGAGGCATAGGATATCAAGTATTGTGTTTTGCAATGGAAGTCATGGCTGTGGCATTCTTCTTTTTTCCATCAGAGCTCAAAGGACTACTGCATGGTGGTGATTGGAGAGGATAGGTTAGGATGCCCCTATCTACAATCAGGTGCATGCCGGTGCAAGTTTCCTTTTGTTGGCTTCGATTATTCGTGTAATATTCTATCCCATTTTTGTTTTATTTCAATATGAGTTGTTGAGTTTGTATGTCAGTTTGGTTAAATAGTTATTTTGTTTTGCAAACTAGTAACTTGTTACTGATGATTTTCTTTTTATATATTATGTAGGTGGTGTGCCTCGTGAGGTTCTAATGGATAGTAGGTATACTTGGGACTTCAGATATGCAGATACTTGGTGGCTTGTTGTTTATTTATTTTGGGCTGTTCATATATTTTTTACTATTACTCTTATATATTTGCCAAGCATGTATGGACCCATCTTTGGGAATTCATCTTTAGCTACTTATACTTTGATGCTATGCATATTTCTCTTTATCTTGTATTTATTTTAGTTCTTTTATTTGTGTTCTTGTATATTTAGCGTTGGTTTGTCTTTTTTCCAAGATGCCAAGAGGGTTTAGATCTTAGGGGGTGTCTTGTGGGCATACCCTTCTATGGAATTTAGTTAAAATGTAACAAATTTATTATAATTTAACATTTTGGTTAATTTCAAGAATAAACTAAACATGGGATGTTACGATTAGGATCGACCATAAGGGGTTTCAAACACCTAACCAACAATCCTAAGAGCCGGTATAGTGTAGATAAGAGCTGGTACAGTGTAGTGTCCAACAGAGCGGTGGCAAGCATTGAGGGAGACTACGGGTTTGTACATAGCATACAATACATACATGTGTGGTAAAAAGAGCCCGGCAAGTGACTCGATGCAGGTCAAGATTGTACCGAAACTAAAACCATCGAGAAAAACCATGGGTTTTACACCCTCCTCCAGTTATGAAAATTTTGTCCCTCAAATTCACCTAAGGGGTACACACAACGCAGCCACAGACCTTAAACATACCATACAAACGGCTATACACACAAGTTGTAGGGAGTTTTCGTAACGTACCATCAAGGAGCACACCGCTATCACGACATCGCACTATCGATACAAATGGTATCAACCATACTACTAAGGAAACATAGTACCAACAAGATGCACTATCATCAAACACATCATATGAGGTCATACCATTGGCACTCGTATTGCTGATCGGATGTACCTGTCGAATGCAAGTGTGGCGTTGTCAAAGGCATATATCATGTATGTAATCATATTCGCCTTTTTCAAGGAATGATGGATATAGTCCAAGGTATGCTCATGGGAAAAGGTGATCTAACAAAACTCACTACATATACTTCAAAGCATGAGATTCTTTAGAGGCCAAGCGGGCCTCGCACCATTGTTTGGGTTGTTGTTTCGTCTATGGATGTTCTTTTTGAATTTACCCCTTGAACCATTAAAAGGTATGTTCTTTCCCCAGATTTGGTTGATGATTTTTGTTTGGGTTGTTGTTTCGTTTATGGGTGTTCATTTTTGAATTTTTCTTGCATTTTTACCTTGTGGATAAGCATTTTTTGAATTTTTCTTGCATTTTGAGAGGTGGTTTCATGTTGTTCTCAAGTGTAGATAAATAGTTATGATTTTTGCATCATTTGTGTGTCCAGATCTCTACTAGTTGAGCATAAAATTCATAACTCATATTTTAGATGTCATATTTGTATAATCTTGGTCTTTTTGTCTTCACACGACATAGATCCACAAGTTATATGCTGACCATGTCCATTGATTTTGTAAAACCCCAACTTCGTGTAAGGGTTTTGCTCGCTTAAAGTTTGTCTAGTTCGAGCTAGTCTCGAATCAGTTCGAGTGAACTCGAGCCAAAACAATTTTAAGAATATAAGTATGAGACCCAGATGGCCATAAAAGCATGTTATGTAGGCTGAGTATGCCCAACATGCATATGATAGTTTCAGTTATAATACAATAGAACATGAGTTATCAGTGTTTACACGAGGTATACATATGATTTTTATGAGTTAGCCAGGATTTTTGGCCTAGATCTAAGTCGTTGGAGTGTTTAGCATCCGTTTGAGATTTTCTCGGTATTTGAATTATATTCACCATAGGAATTTCAGATTACTCGTTCGTGCCCCTGCGGGCCCAGCTAATTGACATCATGGTTTGAGGCCCATTCAACCATCTTGCCACGATTCCTACCTATAATGTCACTTTTAGGACTCGAGTCAGTTTCAATTTTGGACGGTCTCGATCCAAGCTTTCCGTTCATATGTATATTGCATATACCCATAAGTGGGCCCCACTAGGCCACTAAGTTGTTGAACGTCCATATCGTGCCATGTGGCAAGATCTGAGGCATACACGTGGCCTTAGCTTCACCCATTTATTTCTAGAGTCTTCCCCACGATTTTACATGATTTTCACCTTGATGTCATGGCCATTTTGGCTCTCCATTGGCGAGGCCCCTTCCTCCTTCAGCCACCTGATCGGTACGGTTGTGACCACCTCGTAGTCGACTATCAGTTCATACCCACCATCACCACCAGCATGGCTGCGGTTGCTGCCAACAATGATATTTTTTGGAGTCACCACCCTTTTGAGCCATTTTTTGGTGCCGGCCAAGCTAACCACCTTGATAGCTTCCCCTCGTGGAGATCTTCCAATTAAGACGGACACCAACATTTGCCATGGCCATGAACGCCGCCGGCAGCGCCGCCGCACATGGCGGTCATGCCAGCCGTATCCAGCCGATTTCCAGCCAGCTACTTGTTGGACTTTGCTGATCGCCACCACCATCATGATCCTCATAACATAGGCCGTTAATCGCGATGAGTGGCAACCCTTGTTGCTCCGCCATTTTCATTTTTCAAGTGACGGGCACCATCGCCTCTGTTTGGCCTATTTACTTGTGAAGCATTTGCCTGCTCGCATTTGCTAGTCGCCACCTGCCTGAACTTGTTTACCAGCCCACCAGCCCATGTTTGAGTCCGCCAGCCTAGTCATTTAGCTGAGCCCATCAACCCAGCCCATTTTCTAGTTAACCCAGACTAAGTTGGTTCAGCCCATTCACTTCGCCCAATCAACCTAGCTTAGTTCATATCCGCTAAATCAACCCAGCTCGGTTTGGATCCGTTCAACTAATTTTCGGACCGTTTTTGTTTGTTCTTGCACCATTTTTAGTAATTCGGGAACACGTACATTAGTTTAGATGCATATTAACATTATTTAGCATGTTTGGATGTTATTAGTATTTTTCTTTATTTATTATTTATTTATTTATTCATGATTATTCATTTCTTATTATTTATATATTTGTTAACTATGATGAATGATTATATAACTAATTATAGTTATTGATAATGCATTTATTTATAGATATTATTTTTGTTCATGTTTATTCTATTTTATTTAATTAATTGATTGATTTTTAATTATTTCTTACTTGTGTTATTATTTATACCTAAGAAGGATTTTGCTTGTATATTTAATATTTATATTAATATTCTTCATGATTGGTTAATAATAGTTATTTATTTATTTGTTTGTTTGTTTAATTATTTATGTGTTTACTAACACAAGTATATATGATATTTACCACGGTTTAGTGGTGTATTTATATAGAATAATTATATTATTATTTTATTATTACACAATTATCTATATTCATATATTTATTATTTACCTAATTATCTATAAGTGTATTAATTTATTTATATATTTATTTGTTACTTGTTTTATTATTATTATTATTATTATTATTATTATTATGTCTCTGATTTACTTGCTGTATATTTAGCTGTAGGTTTTGTTTTGTATTGTTTTATTTATTAAGATGTTAATGATATGAGCACATACAATGAGCATGCATCATATAGAGTTATCGGTATTTTACTTTGCATTGGGTTTTGATATAGGTTACCGAGTTCGAGCTCATTGTAGATGTGTTGATGCACTTGGAGCTTGGACCATAGGTCCGTAGGACACTCCCTCTCTGCTAGGCTCCCTGCATATAGAGTTTCATCATGTCTTAGATGTAGGACGACATCAGAGGTGTTTCATCGGATCCCTCCGATGTCGGCCAATTTAGTCGTGTTTCTACATATGTTTAATAAAACTACAAGAATGAGATACAAGCCTCTTTTTTAAGCCTATTATATGAAAGTACGCTAATTTTTATGAATTTCACGAATAAGAGAGTGAGCGGTATGAAGATATGTATGAATCACACTAGTACTCCTTCAAACCCCAATGTAGTACGGTGTATGAGGGTACTAGCGTAATGCAGCACATTTCAAGAATTTGTGCACTAACTTCCTATTCCTTTTGCCACTTGAGTATCGTGACAAGTGAAATATTGAAGATGTGAGGGCGTAAGCATTATATGCATGAATATGAATATTAGCCAGGCATGCAAGCTGATACTTGCTTAAGTATGTTTGCCAGATTGCCAGATTGCTAGTTGCCAGATTAGCTATGCATGCAAGCAGGCACATGCAAGTCGGAACATTATCCGTGCATGCAAGCTGGAATACCCATTTGCCAGATTATATTAGTTACTTTTCAGACTAGTAACACATGTTACTGACATTTTTTATGTAATATATACAGGTTTTACAAATTCTGAGTTAACTTTGGTGGACTGATAGATAAACGTTACACACACTTGTGCTCAATGCAGTTATTTACGTTATTTTATTTATATTCGATGTGTTTTGTCGCATATTTAACAATGTCTTCCATTCTCATGACACCAAGCGGGTTGTTTCGATCTATTTTATAGATCGAGTCTTACTGACTAATAATATTAAACATGACTCGACTCAATCATAACATTTCTAATTTGGTTCTCAAGTGAACCAAAATTGGGGTGTTACAAGTTGGTATCAGAGCCATATCATGGTGGATTGAGATGGAAAACTTTTGTTTTGGGTCAATTGTAAGGAGTTGTCCTTAGCCAAGCCGACAGGTATTGACTTTGGTATTTCCTTTATATTTTAGATTTTTTCTCAGTCAGACCATAGCAATGCATACTTAAGTATTAATAAAAATTTTGAGATGGATATGAGATCATGATTTCAGTAGATGCTAGCACCGTGCCAGTGATTTGGACGACGTAAGAGTGGCCACATGCTAAGTTAGCTAGGGTTGAGTTTGATGGTGACCGGGAGTACCTAGATCTTTGGTAACGACATTGTAGCACTTACCCATCTTTCACATGTCACCACATTAGTCCTTCCTTGGGACTTGGTGCATATTGTGAGACTAAGTCATAAGAGATGATATGAGTGGGGAGCTTGGAGTATGAAGATATTCACATAGTTACATGATACATGAACATGGACCATCGAGTGCCTTAAACAAATCCATTAGGCACGGTCGAAGGTCAACCTTGGAGAACTAGGACCTTTACACAAATCCTTGTGGATAAAGGATGTGATTATGATAGTAGAGCCACTAAGGTACTTGGAGCACAGATGAGAGTTTGGATAGATGACTTGATATGGACCACTTCGAGGAGGTAGTAGTGGATGAGGATGAGTAGCGAGGTGGATCTATAGTCACATGGACACTTCACTGCCTCTCTCCTCTTCCACTAGTGTATGTTTGTCTTAACAGTATTATTGGCCACTGTTCAACAGATAGAGGCATGAAAACATTGAGAATGACATTACCTTTGACTACAAATTTAGATGGTTGACTGGATTTCACTCGATTTGCCAGGGCCAAATCGGTGATGGCTATTAAGAACCGGTTAGTGTTTATAAGAGCGATCACCCCAGATTTCAGGAGATACATGTAGATCCAATAGTGGATCACCATTTGTGAGATCCCTCAACTTAATCCCACATCTAATACCTACTGGGAGAAGATCCTGTTTATAAGTGAGAATGGACTATAGATCTTTAACTTGGTTCACCATTTTAAAGAAATGACTTGGCCCATTATGTTGCATTTTGACCTGGGTCGTTACAAATGGTATTAGAGCAACCTGGTTACGTGTTAGATGGTGAGCTAGACTATGGACATTGGCTAGGCTGCCGTTCAGGGGCCAAAGAAGGTCGGTGGGCTAGGGTTAGCAACAGGCCATAGTGTAGAAATTTCGGGGATGAAATTTCCAAAGGTGGGTGGATTGTGAGATCCCTCAACTTAATCCCACATCTAATACCTATTGGGAGAAGATCCTATTTATAAGTGAGAATAGACTATAGATCTTTAACTTGGGTTAACCATTTTAAAGAAATGACTTAGGCCCATTACGTTGCACTTTGGGCTGGGTTGTTACACCATTGTACAAGTCACCACTATGATCCAGACACCCTCTGAATCAGGCACACATGGTTGGATAGCCTGAGTCGAGTTAATTGCAGCTAACTCTAACAAAATAGACACATGGAGATAAACATGCTAGAGACAATAATGGTTCATGACGTACATAATCAGGATCAGATCTTCAACACCTAGACAGCACAATGGCCGTCCGAGTAGCACAACCGCTGTCTGCGTTACACAATCATCGTCTGAGTAGCATAACCGCAGTCCGAGTTACACAACCAACATCCAAGTAGCACAACTACCATCCGTGATGCATAACTACCATCCAAGTGGATTAAGAGAGGCCCATGACACCTATTGCAATTCCCTTTTGGGGGTCGCAAAGGGCCTAAGAGTGGTATCAAAGCTTGGTTGGGGGCCGAAGGGCCCAAGAAGTGGTATCAAAGCCAAGTTCAAGCCAGGTTCGAGCCGGGTTTTGCCTACACCAATTGTGGATGTCTCCTTCATGGGTTCCACCTAATGATTTGAAAGGGAGTTTGCAAGGTGGGTACCGTCTGATTTAAGGAGTTGTCAAACGATGACGGTTTCAGGGACACGCCCGATGTGTGAAGGGGAGTTGTTGGGTTTATTCCACATCGGTCGTGGATGATGTTGGTGAGTTGTATATAGGCTAAATGGGAAAGCCTTATTCCTTAAGTTAACTTTTAGAATAAGAGAGGCCCATGACACCTATTACAATTCCCTTTTGGGGCCCCAAAGGGTCTAACGGTGGTTAGAGTCTTAACTATCTATAACACCACTAACTATTGCTGAAGAGGCTCTCTATGATGGAATGAAGGCGAGAACACCTATACATATACAATGTGTCTAATGGAGTATGAAAGCATACTCTGCATGGAACTGTGGAGTCTACATCTGGTCTGTAGCACATGCACTTGTCAATATCTACTCATCTCAACCATCTGAAAAATAGATAGTATGACTGATATATCTAGAAGGGTGAGTGTGAAAATACTCGGCTAGAGGCCCAGCTCTACTTCACATTTATGACCACGTGACAAGTGAATAGATCTCTAATGAAATATTAGTCACTCTGCTCTACAACTCTAACTATGAAGTTTCACATCCTCACATAGTCTGACATGGGTGTGCTAGGAGAGTACACTAAGTTGAGAAAATCCTACTAGGTATGTAATGAGGGTCTCCATTTGAGTCATAAGGGTAATGGAAAACTCTGTATCGGATACTTGGTGGCTAAAATATAAGGCTAGGTCCATGGACACGTCTTTAAGATCATCATGATTGGACTCCGCCATAGGTGGCCAGCCTATGGAACAGCCAATCAATGGCGAGCCTAAGAGAGTACTCATAAGTGGCTCTAGTTCAATCAACAAATAGTAGGCATGTGTTTCTCAATACTGTACTAGTCACACACTTCTAAACGGACAAGGTTCAAAAGACCCAAAGAACCATAGTGAGGTTTGACATGTGTCTCATCCGCTCTTCAGTGGTGTGTGACTTGTCATCCCGTACCGATTTGTAGCACTAATCTTGACTCACATGACTGCTACCATTGTGATAGACTCTTAAGCAAAGCTGTGAGTTAAGATGAGCATACACTGGTGTCCCTCTATCTAGTTAGCAGGTCCGGTCTGACTAAAGTCCCTAATTGCATCTCTCCCGAACTTGAGTCAAGATAACTCCTCTAGATTGGTCTGCTATCGGCTACCTACTCTGTATTTCCTAAAAAGTACCACAAAGAACCTCCTATACTCGGGGCAAAGGCTAAATCCTATGTCTTAGGGTAAGGACCTAATAGTGCTGGTGAAGCACAAGGAAACACTGTTTCTCTCATGGACACTCCCTCGCTAAACCCATTATCTATGCTAAAATTCTAATACGAGTAGAACCCCTCTCGTTGGTTGTGGTCACTCTGCATGTTAGACCATGTGCATGATTTGTATACCCTAGCAATAACCATACATCTGTTGTCATGCTGACTAAAAAATTATCCATCTCATTCGTAGGTCACACTGTCCTATTCTTGGACTCTATCTATATACATCCTTTCTAGAGTCACTCACATTGTCTAATGATCCCTATAAGACTATCACTAACTCAATCTTGCAATATGCATCTGACCTCAGGATGTCAGGTCAAGGCGATGGTATGCTAGATAGCTGGTGAAGTCAATCCTATAGCATCTCTTCAAAATTATATCACTGCACCTAGCTTTCCTTTGCCTGACTGATGTTACCATAACGTATCCTCGATCTCAGACCCAACTCTACTCTCAATGCTGTGAGATACGGTCTTTGTGCAAGCAGAAGAAAATTCTCAAAGTAGTTGTCCTCCTATAGGGTGAGGTAACTACTTGGCCCTTACTTGTACTACCACTACTCACTCTGTCAGCGAAAGTGCAATATATGGACAGTG